>CM077297.1:48844784-48846382 GCA_039654925.1 Anguilla pacifica
TAGGGTTAGGGTTAGGGTTAGGGTTAGGGTTAGGGTTAGGGTTAGGGTTAGGGTTAGGGTTAGGGTTAGGGTTAGGGTTAGGGTTAGGGTTAGGGTTAGGGTTAGGGTTAGGGTTAGGGTTAGGGTTAGGGTTAGGGTTAGGGTTAGGGTTAGGGTTAGGGTTAGGGTTAGGGTTAGGGTTAGGGTTAGGGTTAGGGTTAGGGTTAGGGTTAGGGTTAGGGTTAGGGTTAGGGTTAGGGTTAGGGTTAGGGTTAGGGTTAGGGTTAGGGTTAGGGTTAGGGTTAGGGTTAGGGTTAGGGTTAGGGTTAGGGTTAGGGTTAGGGTTAGGGTTAGGGTTAGGGTTAGGGTTAGGGTTAGGGTTAGGGTTAGGGTTAGGGTTAGGGTTAGGGTTAGGGTTAGGGTTAGGGTTAGGGTTAGGGTTAGGGTTAGGGTTAGGGTTAGGGTTAGGGTTAGGGTTAGGGTTAGGGTTAGGGTTAGGGTTAGGGTTAGGGTTAGGGTTAGGGTTAGGGTTAGGGTTAGGGTTAGGGTTAGGGTTAGGGTTAGGGTTAGGGTTAGGGTTAGGGTTAGGGTTAGGGTTAGGGTTAGGGTTAGGGTTAGGGTTAGGGTTAGGGTTAGGGTTAGGGTTAGGGTTAGGGTTAGGGTTAGGGTTAGGGTTAGGGTTAGGGTTAGGGTTAGGGTTAGGGTTAGGGTTAGGGTTAGGGTTAGGGTTAGGGTTAGGGTTAGGGTTAGGGTTAGGGTTAGGGTTAGGGTTAGGGTTAGGGTTAGGGTTAGGGTTAGGGTTAGGGTTAGGGTTAGGGTTAGGGTTAGGGTTAGGGTTAGGGTTAGGGTTAGGGTTAGGGTTAGGGTTAGGGTTAGGGTTAGGGTTAGGGTTAGGGTTAGGGTTAGGGTTAGGGTTAGGGTTAGGGTTAGGGTTAGGGTTAGGGTTAGGGTTAGGGTTAGGGTTAGGGTTAGGGTTAGGGTTAGGGGTTAGGGTTAGGGTTAGGGTTAGGGTTAGGGTTAGGGTTAGGGTTAGGGTTAGGGTTAGGGTTAGGGTTAGGGTTAGGGTTAGGGTTAGGGTTAGGGTTAGGGTTAGGGTTAGGGTTAGGGTTAGGGTTAGGGTTAGGGTTAGGGTTAGGGTTAGGGTTAGGGTTAGGGTTAGGGTTAGGGTTAGGGTTAGGGTTAGGGTTAGGGTTAGGGTTAGGGTTAGGGTTAGGGTTAGGGTTAGGGTTAGGGTTAGGGTTAGGGTTAGGGTTAGGGTTAGGGTTAGGGTTAGGGTTAGGGTTAGGGTTAGGGTTAGGGTTAGGGTTAGGGTTAGGGTTAGGGTTAGGGTTAGGGTTAGGGTTAGGGTTAGGGTTAGGGTTAGGGTTAGGGTTAGGGTTAGGGTTAGGGTTAGGGTTAGGGTTAGGGTTAGGGTTAGGGTTAGGGTTAGGGTTAGGGTTAGGGTTAGGGTTAGGGTTAGGGTTAGGGTTAGGGTTAGGGTTAGGGTTAGGGTTAGGGTTAGGGTTAGGGTTAGGGTTAGGGTTAGGGTTAGGGTTAGGGTTAGGGTTAGGGTTAGGGTTAGGGTTAGGGTTAGGGTTAGGGTTAGGGTTAGGGTTAGGGTTAGGGTTAGGGTTAGGGTT